>JBAMCI010000158.1:1785000-1787693 GCA_037075265.1 Drosophila nigricruria | reverse complement strand
CTCCTTCTCCTTCTCCTTCTCCTTCTCCTTCTCCTTCTCCTTCTCCTTCTCCTTCTCCTTCTCCTTCTCCTTCTCCTTCTCCTTCTCCTTCTCCTTCTCCTTCTCCTTCTCCTTCTCCTTCTCCTTCTCCTTCTCCTTCTCCTTCTCCTTCTCCTTCTCCTTCTCCTTCTCCTTCTCCTTCTCCTTCTCCTTCTCCTTCTCCTTCTCCTTCTCCTTCTCCTTCTCCTTCTCCTTCTCCTTCTCCTTCTCCTTCTCCTTCTCCTTCTCCTTCTCCTTCTCCTTCTCCTTCTCCTTCTCCTTCTCCTTCTCCTTCTCCTTCTCCTTCTCCTTCTCCTTCTCCTTCTCCTTCTCCTTCTCCTTCTCCTTCTCCTTCTCCTTCTCCTTCTCCTTCTCCTTCTCCTTCTCCTTCTCCTTCTCCTTCTCCTTCTCCTTCTCCTTCTCCTTCTCCTTCTCCTTCTCCTTCTCCTTCTCCTTCTCCTTCTCCTTCTCCTTCTCCTTCTCCTTCTCCTTCTCCTTCTCCTTCTCCTTCTCCTTCTCCTTCTCCTTCTCCTTCTCCTTCTCCTTCTCCTTCTCCTTCTCCTTCTCCTTCTCCTTCTCCTTCTCCTTCTCCTTCTCCTTCTCCTTCTCCTTCTCCTTCTCCTTCTCCTTCTCCTTCTCCTTCTCCTTCTCCTTCTCCTTCTCCTTCTCCTTCTCCTTCTCCTTCTCCTTCTCCTTCTCCTTCTCCTTCTCCTTCTCCTTCTCCTTCTCCTTCTCCTTCTCCTTCTCCTTCTCCTTCTCCTTCTCCTTCTCCTTCTCCTTCTCCTTCTCCTTCTCCTTCTCCTTCTCCTTCTCCTTCTCCTTCTCCTTCTCCTTCTCCTTCTCCTTCTCCTTCTCCTTCTCCTTCTCCTTCTCCTTCTCCTTCTCTTCTCCTTCTCCTTCTCCTTCTCCTTCTCCTTCTCCTTCTCCTCTCTCCTTCTCCTTCTCCTTCTCCTTCTCCTTCTCCTTCTCCTTCTCCTTCTCCTTCTCCTTCTCCTTCTCCTTCTCCTTCTCCTTCTCCTTCTCCTTCTCCTTCTCCTTCTCCTTCTCCTTCTCCTTCTCCTTCTCCTTCTCCTTTCCTCTCCTTCTCCTTCTCCTTCTCCTTCTCCTTCTCCTTCTCCTTCTCCTTCTCCTTCTCCTTCTCCTTCTCCTTCTCCTTCTCCTTCTCCTTCTCTTCTCCTCTCCTTCTCCTTCTCCTTCTCCTTCTCCTTCTCCTTCCTTCTCCTTCTCCTTCTCTTCTCCTTCTCCTTCTCCTTCTCCTTCTCCTTCTCCTTCTCCTTCTCCTTCTCCTTCTCCTTCTCCTTCTCCTTTCCTTCTCCTTCTCCTTCTCCTTCTCCTTCTCCTTCTCCTTCTCCTTCTCCTTCTCCTTCTCCTTCTCCTTCTCCTTCTCCTTCTCCCTCCTTCTCCTTCTCCTTCTCCTTCTCTTCTCCTTCTCCTTCTCCTTCTCCTTCTCCTTCTCCTTCTCCTTCTCCTTCTCCTTCTCCTTCTCCTTCTCCTTCTCCTTCTCCTTCTCCTTCTCCTTCTCCTTCTCCTTCTCCTTCTCCTTCTCCTTCTCCTTCTCCTTCTCCTTCTCCTTCTCCTTCTCCTTCTCCTTCTCCTTCTCCTTCTCCTTCTCCTTCTCCTTCTCTTCTCCTTCTCCTTTCCTTTCCTCTTCTTCCCTTTCCTTCTCCTTCTCCTTCTCCTTCTCCTTCTCCTTCTCCTTCTCCTTCTCCTTCTCCTTCTCCTTCTCCTTCTCCTTCTCCTTTCCTTCTCCTTCTCCTTCTCCTTCTCCTTCTCCTTCTCCTTCTCCTTCTCCTTCTCCTTCTCCTTCTCCTTCTCCTTCTCCTTCTCCTTCTCCTTCTCCTTCTCCTTCTCCTTCTCCTTCTCCTTCTCCTTCTCCTTCTCCTTCTCCTTCTCCTTCTCCTTCTCCTTCTCCTTCTCCTTCTCCTTCTCCTTCTCCTTCTCCTTCTCCTTCTCCTTCTCCTTCTCCTTCTCCTTCTCCTTCTCCTTCTCCTTCTCCTTCTCCTTTTCTTCTCCTTCTCCTTCTCCTTCTCCTTCTCCTTCTCCTTCTCCTTCTCCTTCTCCTTCCCTTCTCCTTCTCCTTCTCCTTCTCCTTCTCCTTCTCCTTCTCCTTCTCCTTCTCCTTCTCCTTCTCCTTCTCCTTCTCCTTCTCCTTCTCCTTCTCCTTCTCCTTCTCCTTCTCCTTCTCCTTCTCCTTCTCCTTCTCCTTCTCCTTCTCCTTCTCCTTCTCCTTCTCCTTCTCCTTCTCCTTCTCCTTCTCCTTCTCCTTCTCCTTCTCCTTCTCCTTCTCCTTCTCCTTCTCCTTCTCCTTCTCCTTCTCCTTCTCCTTCTCCTTTCCTTCTCCTTCTCCTTTCCTTCTCCTTCTCCTTTCCTTCTCCTTTCCTTCTCCTTCTCCTTCTCCTTCTCCTTCTCCTTCTCCTTCTCCTTCTCCTTCTCCTTCTTCTTCTCCTTCTCCTTCTCCTTCTCCTTCTCCTTCTCCTTCTCCTTTTGCCTTCTCCTTCTCCTTCTCCTTCTCCTTCTCCTTCTCCTTCTCCTTCTCCTTCTCCTCTCCTTCCTTCTCCTTCTCCTTCTCCTTCTCCTTCTCCTTCTCCTTCTCCTTCTCCTTCTCCTTCTCCTTCTCCTTCTCCTTCTCCTTCTCCTTCTCCTTCTCCTTCTCCTTCTCCTTCTCTCTCCTTCTC